>CM062815.1:86126195-86141195 GCA_031772625.1 Pinus tabuliformis | reverse complement strand
ATCCAGAATTAGCTTGTTTTTGAGTGTTTTCAGGTGGAGAACTGATCTTTAGTGCTGTGGTTTGCTGACCTTGTTCCTCTAGGGGTAGGAACAACAAGTTTAGGGACTTTGGATCCCTTAGATTATTGACATTTCATGCTTCATGCTGTAAGGCACAAAAATGTCTATAACAGTTGCCCCCTAAAGTATGAGGTCGTTTATCGGGTGAAATGCTTTATCAGGAGGATCCGAAGTTCATTCAATCGCTGAGAGGTGACCTGTAATAAAATACAATACAATACATTATTTTTCATTCTGCTTTCATGATCTAGCTGAGGCGGGCATTCCCATGCTCAGCTTTATAAATTCATTTTAGTACATAGAACAGATGATCGTCTGATAGTAGACGGATAATTCTCTACTGAAATTATCATCCTTTGAGTAGGATGATCATCTGCTGCAATGATGTACATATCAAATGTTTTTATATTTCCTGAATATATATCGCAGCCCGGATGGATGAAACTAGATCCGGGGTCTTCAAACTCGTTCGATCTTCACTCTAAGTACAAGTTGATCCATGTGAGAATTGCGCTGAAGTCGAACATGGAAAGACATCGCTTGATTACCGATCAATAATGTAAACCGTTAACAAGCGCGAGATGAATCACCGATAATGATAATGACCCTCAAGGTACTGCAGTACAATTCACGTGGTGTGAATAAAGGACTTGGCGTCGAACACCACGCAAAATCTTCTGGTCGAAGGTCATTGATGTATACCTGTCGCCGGAAGTGAGAAACTTGCCATTGAGGCATGCAAGCTTCAAAGTACTGAAGGGGTTGTTCCTAGATCAACTTCTTGGATAATGAGCTGAAGTCGACAAGAAGCGATCCGTCAAAGGAGGGCCTTAATGAATCCCACATCAGTGACACGGAACGGAGCTAATGATTTTAGTGGAGGTGAAAACAATCTGTGAAATATGATTCAGGGTGGTGATCATGGGTGGATGAAGGATAATGTACGGCAGTGGATGGGACACGGTTGACTCTTTCTGAACAACATCTCTTGAACATATAACGACACTGATGCGATGGATCGGTAGCATTACCCCAAATGTGGATGGTTTGGCGAAGACCATGGTGATGAGACCGGTGAATGAAACAACCCAACCCGATGTGATACGGAGGAAAAGTGTCATGCTCAAGAGCGACTTGCTACCATTAAAGCTTTGAGGTTCTCCCAATTTTTCCCCAGTCATTTCTAACCAGTAACTCTTTATTTTTCTCAAGCTTGAGGAGGATAACATATGCTTGTTCTATAACCTGCCCTTCGGGCAAGCCCATCGCTATGTTTTAACGAGCCTAGCGATAGGAAAACTCGTTCTCGTCTAAAGACAAGTTTGTCGCTATTTAATCATTTTAACGAGTCTAACGACAAGGAAAGCTCGGTCCTTTTCATTTTTAGAGAGTCTGAAAAGGTACAGAAAGTTAACTCCAAAATTTCATTTTTCGTCATCTAATCCCTTAAGTCCGAAAAAATATAAAACAATACAGAAGGGATGAGTTTTCGATAACTTTAATGAGCCGAATAAAACAAGCACTCGACCTTTTTGTGTAATAATCCCTCAGGTCCAAAAAGATTAAAATCTAGAGGAGGGATAGCTCTTCCGGTCACTTTAACGAGCTGGAAGGCCAAAACTCGGCAAACTTTTCATATTTTACGAGTCAGATGAAAAGAGCTCAAAGAAGACTCGTATTTTGAGGAATGAGTGATAAACAGGGATAGCAGCAAATTCCAGGTACAGGTTGGAATTTTCCAATCACGGCAGTGTCACAAGGATGGCTAAGTGAAATCACTCTTCGCAGCTGTTCCTCAAAATAGGTAAACAATCATATCGAGGTGAACGATTGGCCAAATGGAATGGAGGTGGCAGGTGCAAACACGACCAAGGCTTTTTTATGGCTAATAAATTTACGATCACAGTGGTTATTTACCGGGGTATGTTCATTTTTTAATGAGCTTGAATGCTCAATCTTATGTTTATTTTTTAACGAGCATGAACTATGTGCTAAAACTGCTCGGATCTCGCTTTTCTATTTTTTAACGAGCATAAATTCCGCGGTAAAACTGCTCGATATACCAGTCATAAGATAAGAATGTCTCCTGTGAGATAGCTATTTTTTATGGAGCTTTATCCCACGAAGCTATGCTCCTTCTCATCCTTTCTTTGTGCAAGTTCGGAAACGGCTAATCCTACGAGTTTAAAGGGTTATACCTACAGGTTTAAAGGGAAGACCTAAAAATTTAAAAAAAATAAATAGTCGTCCCTTGCTTGCACTCCAAAAGGTTTGCATGCCCCCAGGTATAAAGTAAAATTTCAAGGCTGCCCCTACTTATCCGTCAAAACATTTGTTTTAAAGGGTGAGGCTTGCCTCTTTCTGGTTACCCAAAGATTGTTTTGTTAACACCATCAAACGAAAACATCTCCTTGGCACTGTCTACCGAAGTAGACAATGGTGAATGACCTTTGTCAAACAAGTAACCTTAACAAAAGAATCCTATTCTAGAACAACCCCTCTTCCATCCACGGACGGGGTACGGACTAGTCATATTTTTTAGCGGAAATTCTGCCTTATACCCAAGGTTTCCTCTGCCCGAAGCAGACCAGGATGCATGCCCCCTGGGTTCCAGTCCCATCTTTCCGAGTCACTCGCACTCATCGGGAAGGAGGACTGGGGGTGGAGACATTTCTTGATTGAATAGACCATTCAGGGTTGGTATGTGACTATTTGCGATGCGTGATCCTGGAAATGAAAGTTGGTCTACGAGCTTGACCATCTTTCCTTCGTGTGGAAAACACATTACTCTAAAGAGTGAGGAGACTATTGCTCCCATGCAATATATATAGTCTCGTCCAAGGAGTAGGTTATAATCCAAGGGTCCTTGAACGACCATCACGTTCATTTGAACGATCTTCCCTTTCAATGTAACAGGTACATTGGGGAGGATCCCTAATGGTCGACTGGTTCCTTTATCGAAACCCGAGAGATTTCTTATCTCAGGCGAAAGCGCCGGGGAACCCAGTGCTTTCCAAGCAATAGAGGAAAGGATACTCACAGATGCCCCTTCGTCAATGATAGTTCCAGCCATTATCATTCTGTAAATTTGGACTATGATTCTGAATGGTACATTGGCTGGCAACCGGGGTCTGCCTAGTTGGTTCCAATCAAAGGACACAACCAGGTTGCTTGGTGGTGGGACCGAATACACGGCCAAATATGACCCTGACGATGTTCCTTCCTACGATAAAGGAATGGGCGCATTGCCCTGTTGCTCATCAGAGTCTGTGTTGATGAAAAGAATCTGGACGGTGTCATCCTTGTTCTCTTCAGTGAGGGTGTCATTTGAAGATGAATCTTCAATGACAATCATTTGAGGATGAAACCTCTGAAGGAAGAACCGGGTCAACTACCGTTTCGACCTTTGGACTTTCGTCCGGTCTGGATTCAGTAGGTTCATTCTCAATGACTGACGCTTCAGCTGACCACTTGAGCGGGCCAACTGTATTCTCAACCAACGAAGGACTTGGCACGAGTTTTTTGTATCCAGGAGGAAGTATTACCGGTGAAATCGGACGATCTTCCAAAACTCTCTTTGCTTCGTCTAAGAAGGGACAACGGTGGATGGCGTGATCGCCTTCACACAGTCTGCAGGGAGATCTTGCTCCCCCTCTTTGTCTTGAACCTTCACTTTCGCTGGTTGACGGTAAGCATTCAACATGGCTATCAGAGGTTGATGCTCCCGAATTGTGCAAACGAGGGGACCAATCCCTTAGTATCCGGGGAATACATGGACAATCCCTATGGAAGTGGTCTCCTCTACATATGACACATGGCGATTTAGGCCCGGTCTGTGCTGTGTGTGGATTTTCGTCAGATCTCTTTTGCTTGCCCCCAGTCGCCTTAGGCTCCTTCTTCTTCTTCTCTCTCTTCTTCTTCTCCTTCTTCTCCATGGGAGCTTGGCTTTTGCCGGCTCTACCTTGCGAAGATGAAGGATTGGAAGAAGAGTTATAGGAAGTAGAAGGCTGGTGGGCAGCTCTAGACTGATCTGACTGTTGACTCGACTCTTCAGGAACCATGGTGTTCTGAACTACATTGGTTGAGAATAGCCAAATAGGCAGGCCAATTGTCAGTCCTGGAAGCGACAATGTGGCCATGTGGGGCGCACCAACTTCTCCCCAAGAGGAGAAAGGACTAGGATTTCCATCATGTGGAATTCCTTGGTTGGGGCGTTCCATGTTCTCAACCTACAGATCAACGCAGGAATAGGAGGTGATTATGTTCCGTTTAAAATAAATTTTATAACGACGCTTTAGACACAACTTGCTTTTTCACTTTTTAAGAGTCGAGAAAAAGCTAAAGATGACTCTAGTCTCCTTCGATGTTTTAACGAGCCCGAAGTGACAAATGCTCGGATGGACATTTTCAGTTATAGAGTTTGAAAAAGGCCAAAAGAAACTACTCTGGAGTTCTAGGCAGAGGGTGTGCCAAACTTTTCGCAAAACCACAGAATACGTTTTACGGTACGAGTGGTCGATCTTCGTGAATGCTGTGTTCACTGCATTGCGATCAGTAGGGCGGCCGACACGGCTTCCTATGGATAAAGGCTTTGTTCCTATAGGGGTCTCCCAATATATACGCGACGGTACGTGGGAGCACAAGTCCGTATTGATACTTATCGCTTCACCGTGGAGGAATCACCCAACCACTCAACGCTAAGATATCACGTTTAACGACGTCGGAACACGTCTCTAGCTTAGACCTCTATGTGTTTGCGTTATGTTTCAATGCGTTGTTATGTAAATCCAATTTATTTTAAGGTTCATCTTGTTTAGCAGTTTGCCTTTATGGATCACCACGAGATGTATAGTAACACTCCTAAATGCAGTCTAAGATGATAAGCAAGCTTTTCAATCTTTCAACTTTGAAAATCTTAACTACTGAGGGAAAAGAAAGACATCATCTTTTCACACAGATCATAGAGCACACACTAATGCACTTTTTCCTAAATCAACATACAAGTTGTCAAAATGCACATGCACAATGCAGGTATTTATTTTCTCTTTCTTAATGTTGGTGTAATACAAAAAGAAAGCTGTTGTATAACTTTGAATTCAATTTCAAGTGAAAGCAAACAAGCTTGTCCAAAATGAAAAGACACCTTAAGATTTACTTGTTTCGACACTAGAAATATATAAATTCAAACCATATGATGAAAGCAAAAGTTCAATCAGCTATGAACAGCAAACAAACTAACTCTTAAGATCAAAACGACACTTATCACAGGTCTAGATCTAAGAGGCCACAGCAAGACTAGTTCACTTTCGTTATGGGAAGCTGTAAATGATATAAGAAATACACAAAGAACAAATACCGTTTCTTTATACAACCAAGGCGGAATAGTGGCAAGGAAATTTGGTTTCAGATAGGTACATTGACTGGTAACAGGCTGCAAAAACAAGGGTGAAAACAGGGCAATAAACAGGAGGGAACCCCAGTAGCACTAGGCAAAACTGGTTCAGCGCAGGTAGTACACTGGCAGTTTGACCTTCAGCGCAGGTAGCCCCTCGGAAACTGCGCTGAAATGCAGACTGCCTTCACAGTGCCTGCACTGAAGAGATAAACTTTCGTTTTTCTCAGTTTCCGGGTCACAGATTGCTCAAAAATTCACAGTTTTTGGCCAAATCAGAAGCTATCAGTCAAGCACACACTAAGGGATGAAAAGGAGGATGAAAAGCTATCACTAAGAGCTGTTCAGAGTCCTTGTGGATCAGCTCTTCAAATCATAAACAGGCCCAGAAACTGAGCTAGAGTAGCTGCCCTCTACTTTGCATTTGAAAGATCCAAATGCAGTTCGATTCGGTACTCCCTGTGTTTATGAAATGAATAGCAAAAGCACAAACAACCAACAAGATACGATCCCCAGCGGAGTCGCCAATTTGTTGTTGGGAAAAGTATCCAATACGGAATGACCCTATCCCACTCTAAGGGTGATAGTACCTCAGCAACAATCAAAGAAAAGCTATTCGAGATTACTTCTTTATGAGATGCAAGAGAGGGGAGAAAAAGATCCACTAACCGTTGTCTTCCGCTAATGATTGATCCAATCTTCCCTCTTTGCTGATTGCTCCCAGCTCCTTGCTCTTTCACTGGCCCAGCTACACCAAGATCCTGCAAAATGGCAAGAGAGGGAAACTACAAGAAGCATACATTCATAATTGATTCAAGGATTAGAATAAATCAAATACACAAGTATAGCAATACACCATTGAGACACATGCATATAGAAGAACCTCAAATGCTTTATTAATGGAAGAAGTAAAGTTCAGGAAGTAATACAACCATAAAAGGCCCAATCCAGCATCACCTCCCAGCAGAAAGAAATCTCCTCTTCACCTCCTTCAAGCAAATCACCCAATAGTTCTATACTCAAACCAACAGCACTTCCTTACATTCACAAGATTCCAGCCTCCATAGACCTCATGAGAGAGCTCTATATATAGGAGTTTTGGAGAAAGGATGAGTCAGCTTGTAGCTGGCATGAAGCTGACTAGTGTCCTCTCCCACTTCAGTTATTCTTCATTTCTTGAGTCCACTTGGAGGTTCTTGCTTCCACTTGGAGATCTAGACCCTCTTACTCATCACCAGTCGAATTCCCTGATCCAAGTGTCATTTTGGAAGCTTCCTGGGCATTGACACCTTGAAGAATGACTGTGCCACTTGTCCCAACTCGCCCAGCGTAGGTAGCCTTCTTTGCAGTTGACATTCAACGCAGGTACACAGTGGAGCAGTTGACATTCAGCGCAGATGCTCAGTGGAGCAGTTGACATGATCCAGAATTAGCTTGTTTTTGAGTGTTTTCAGGTGGAGAACTGATATTTAGTGCTGTGGTTTGCTGACCTTGTTCCTCTAGGGGTAGGAACAACATGTTTAGGGACTTTGGATCCCTTAGATTATTGACATTTCATGCTTCATGTTGTAAGGCACAAAAATGTCTATAACAGGCGACCCGGGTGGGCGACCCGTGGGCGACCCGTGCACGACGGGCGGGCGACCTGGACGGGCGACCCATGGGCGAACCACAGGCGACCCGTGCACGGCGGGTGGGCGCCCCGGGCGCCGCGACCCGTGCACGGTGAGCAATGGACAGTTTGGCGAGCTGCGACATCCGGCGGACAAGGGCGAGCTGCGGACGAGCTGCAGCGAGTTAGGACGTGGGTGCAGCTACCCGACTCGGCGAACAGGTTGACAGTTGAGGCTCGGGCGAGCTGAAACGGAAGGGCGACCCGAGGGCGACCCGCACCTGATGGGCGGGCGACCCGTGGGCGGCCCACACCCGATGGGCGGACCACCGAACAGCGAACATGGCGACGGCACGATATGGACGCGAGTTGGTTCGACGAGGGCGTGGCACGGTTGGACAGCGTAGATGTGTGCGAAGGGAGGGCGACCCGGGCGGGCGCCCCTCCATACGGCGGACGGACAGAACGCAACCACAACCAGGCAATGTGCAACAGGAAACGGCAGTGCGACGACGACGGGCGACATGCGACGAAGGGCGGACAGTGTGCGACATTCATACGAGCCGGCTGCGACGTTTTGGGAGCACATACATAACACTTGGAAAATAATGCGATGGAGTTGCAGAAATTTATAAGGGCGTAGGGAGGCCTTGCCCTTAGGCAAGGGCCGACCTACTAAAAAGTAAAGTAGGGGCTCCAACGTATGTATTATGGGGGTCGGCCTAAGAGCTGACACCCCTTCATCAAAGAGTTGAGATGGCTATATATTCAAGGCGCAGAAGGCTCATTTGGCAACAAGCACTTCGCTCTCCTCTTGTATTCGATCTGAAATAAAGAGGACGCAGAGAAGTGCGCATCTCTCATGCGCATAAGAGAATAAGTGCGCAGATTTTACCGGGGATTGGTTTGAGGACGACGGTTCACGGTGAAGAACGGTTTGGTGCAGAATTGGTTTGGTGGAGTTTTGGAGGCTCGGGTGAGCTCGTCCCTACCAAAGGTGATTGGTATCGAATTGTAAAAGGCTTTCTTGCCTCATTGTAATTATTCTAAGTGTTGGCCGTGGACTTGCCCGGCGCACTTATGTGATTGTATTATTGAAAGAGATTCATAATATATTGGGCGAACTCGTTCGGGAGTTGCCCCTCCCATTATAATTGTGTGCAATTGTTATGTTCTCGATTTTACATTGCATATTGGTTATAATCGTATATGAAGATTAATGCTTTTACTTAATTGAAGAAGATGAATTAAGTATGTTAATGTGGAAGGCGTAGTCCAAGTGTACAAGTATTGCGAAAAAGAAAGTACACGTTGGTGCCGCACCCCGCCGGACAACGGTTGGAAGACTACCGTAGACCTGGGGGCGTGACAGGTGGTATCAGAGCTCAGTTTAGAGCTGGTGAGCAGGGTTGCTCACACACTTGGAAGTTGGCAGTTGACAAGGTTCTTGCAGGTGACTTGGGGAAGCCGATGAATGGTCGAAACTAGGTCGCAAAAGAAGATGGCCGCTAACTCTCAAGCTGGGTCTAGCCATACAATGAAGGACCCTGCGAAGGATCCTACTCTTGAGTTCATGGGGAAGGTGATCGAAAGAATGGAGACTTTGGAGACTTCTTGGAACCAAGATGTGGACTCGCTCACTAAGGAACGAGAAGCCATCTCAAAGGTCAGAGAAGAACTTGGAGAACTCCGTACACAGCATGAGGAGCTCAAGACACAATATGAATACACAGATCTTCTGTGTACACAATTGGAAGGAAGGGTCAAGGAGGTTGAAGAATCAAGAGATCAGGGTCTTGCAGAGATCACGAACTTGAGAGGAACTCTTGACAAGGTAAATAAAAGTCTTGATCAAGCCAAAGATGAGATTGCGGTATTGAAGAGAGCCATGAGGTATAACTCAGGTGGAGGAGTGCCTCATGTAAAGGTCAAGGAGCCGGAATCTTATGATGGTACAAGGAGTGCAAAGACTCTTGGTAACTTCTTGTGGTACATGGAGCAGTACTTGGAATGGTTAAGTCTACCTGATGGGGAGACACAAGTCAAGGTAGCCGCTCAATTCCTGACAAACGATGCCAAGATGTGGTGGCGAAGGAGGGTGGATCAGATTATCAATGGTAATGATGATGACATCACTTCGTGGGACGACATGAAGAAAGCTTTGCAGACCCATTTCAGTCCTGAGGATGAAACATGGGAAGCAAGGACGAAGATCAAGTTCATCAAACAAACCGGAAGCCTACAAGCATATCAGCGAGAATTTTCAAGTGCAGCTCTGGAACTTCCCGACATGGCAGAAAGGGACAAGGTATTCAACTTTATTATTGGGTTGAAACCTTGGGCACGCAATGAGGTGAAGAGGCAGAAAATTAGAACACTTGAGGAAGCTTTTGCTGCGGTTGACAGGTTGGTGGACCACTATGATGAGACTTCTAATGAGAAAAGGAAGTCCGACAAACCAAAAGACAAGAAGAAGGAGGATGCTCCGAAATCAGATGATGGTGCAAAGTTGAAGAAACCTTTGAAGTGTTGGTTATGCGAAGGGCCACACACGGTGAAGAATTGCCCATCTAAACCAAAGTTGGCCGCTGTTACACAACCTGCCGAGGAGGATGACAATGCTTCTGTAGGAATGATGCAGATACTTGGTGCAGCTGCTACTATGGAAGTGGTTTCTAGAAGAGATCTGGAGAGAAACAGGTTGGAGTATGTTCAAATGAAGATTGGTGGAGCCGATGTTCTCACTATGGTCGATAGTGGGGCTTCACATAACTTCATGAGTGAAGATACCGCAAGGAGACTTGCGCTGAAATTTGTACCAGTGAAGGCACAAATGAAGACGGTGAATTCTCCCCCTATGGCAATCCTTGGTATGGCCGAAAAGGTGGACACTACACTTGGTGGATGGACCGGAAAGGTGGACTTCACCATAGTACGGATCGATGACTATGAGGTAGTATTGGCGATGGAATTTATGAAACAATTTGAAGCTATGGTTGTGCCACATTTGAGGAAACTCTTCATTTATGATGGAAGGGAAGATGTGCCCATTGGTGTTCCAACCATTGGTGTAACAAAGCCCGATCATAAGTTAGGAGGAATGCAAATGGAGGACAAGGTAAAGGTAGACAAGCGGTTGTCTACGATGGAGGCAAAGATTGCAGAACAATCTGTGGTCATCCGATCACTTTCAGATAGCATCTTGGACTTATCAAGAAGGCTAGAGTTGGTGGAGGACGATGATGATGATGAGCTATATGTGGGGCCGAACATCCAGAAGGAAGATCGGGAAGCATATCTACAAAGGATGGAGGTTGAGGATCCTGACAGATGGATTGAGCTGATTAGTAAAGGAGAGCCTCTAGGCTCTTCTCGCTCCACATCTTCTTAGATGACATAGAAGATGGGGCTCATTGTTAAGCTGCTCCTGGCAGTGAGCCCTCAAACTTGGTTGAGCAGGTATGATGATCACAACGTGCTACAGAAAGATGGAGTTTCCATGGACCTAAGCATGGGATCATGGAAATGAGCGTTGACACATGGCTAGGATGTGTAGCACTTGTTATACATGGGCAGTTGGCACATAGAGATGACTTGGTGGAGATGGGACCTTGTATATGTTGCAGAGGTGTTGCCTTATATGGAGGAATCTACATCATGGTCGATATTAATCTTGGTGGAGAGTCACTAAGATGGGATGTTGTCGGGACGACAACGTCTTTAGGTGGAGGAGAGTGTAACGCCCTGGCGACTTGGGCAGAGGCACGTCTTCACTTGGTGGGCGACCCGGGTGGGCGACCCGTGCACGACGGGCGGGCGACCCGGACGGGCGACCCATGGGCGAACCGCGGGCGACCCGTGCACGGCGGGCGGGCGCCCCGGGCGCCGCGACCCGTGCACAGCAAGCAATGGACAGTTTGGCGAGCTACGACATCCGGCGGACAAGGGCGAGCTGCAGATGAGCTGCAGCGAGTTAGGACGCAGGTGCAGCTACCCGACTCGGCGAACAGGTTGACAGTTGAGGCTCGGGCGAGCTGAAACGGAAGGGCGACCCGAGGGCGACCAGCGCCCGATGGGCGGGCGACCCGTGGGCGGCCCACGCCCGATGGGCGGACCACCGAACAGCGAACATGGCGACAGCACGATATGGATGCGAGTTGGTTCGACGAGGGCGTGGCACGGTTGGACAGTGTAGATGTGTGCGAAGGGAGGGCGACCCGGGCAGGCGCCCCTCCATACGGCGGACAGACAAAACGCAACCACAACCGGGCAATGTGCGACAGGAAACGGCAGTACGACGATGACGGGCGACATGCGACGAAGGGCGGACAGCGTACGACGTTCATACGAGCCGGCTGCGACGTTTTGGGAGCACATACATAACACTTGGAAAATAATACGATGGAGTTGCAGAACTTTATAAGGGCGTAGGGAGGCCTTGCCCTTAGGCAAGGGCCGACCTACTAAAAAGTAAAGTAGGGGCTCCAACGTATGTATTATGGGGGTCGGCCTAAGAGCTGACACCCCTTCATCAAAGAGTTGAGATGGATATATATTCAAGGCACAGAAGGCTCATTTGGCAACAAGCACTTCGCTCTCCTCTTGTATTCGATCTGAAATAAAGAGGACGCAGAGAAGTGCGCATCTCTCATGCGCATAAGAGAATAAGTGCGCAGATTTTACCGGGGATTGGTTTGAGGACGACGGTTCACGGTGAAGAATGGTTTGGTGCAGAATTGGTTTGGTGGAGTTTTGGAGGCTCGGGTGAGCTCGCTCCTACCAAAGGTGATTGGTATCGAATTGTAAAAGGCTTTCTTGCCTCGTTGTAATTATTCTAAGTGTTGGCCATGGACTTGCCCGGCGCACTTATGTGATTGTATTATTGAAAGAGATTCATAATATATTGGGCGAACTCGTTCGGGAGTTTCCCCTCCCATTATAATTGTGTGTAATTGTTATGTTCTCGGTTTTACATTGCATATTGGTTATAATCATATATGAAGATTAATGCTTTTACTTAATTGAAGAAGATGAATTAAGTATGTTAGTGTGGAAGGCGTAGTCCAAGTGTACAAGTATTGCGAAAAAGAAAGTACATGTCGGTGCCGCACCCCGCCGGACAACGGTTGGAAGACTACCGTAGACCTGGGGGCGTGACAGGTTAGCTCAATCGGTCAAGTCGGGGCCTCTCCAATGGGAGGTCACAGGGTCGAAACCCGAAAGCTCTTGGGGTTAGGTCTGTGGTGACCGAGGGGTGGACCCCCTTCGGGTGGGGTCCACCCAGATTTTTCGAACCTGGAGTAGCAGATCAACTGACTAGGGTCCATGAACCAGCTGGGAAAAAAAAAAAAAAAAAAAAAAAAAAAAGAAAAAGAAAAGAAGAAGAAGAAAGAAAGAAAGAAAAAAAGAAAGAAAAAGAAAAAGAAAAAGATTAAGGAATATATGAGTTACAAAAATACATGTTTTATATTGAACTTTAGTTTAAGGGCAATAAATTAATAATCATTATTATATTTATCTAGAATGTGTTTTTGGTTTTTGTTTTTTTAGCTTAGCTTTAAGTAAGAAATATATATATATATATATATATATATCGAAATATATTGTTTTTATATATATATATATATATATAATTATCTATATAAATAAATATAAATATATTTATATTTATATTTAACTTTATATATATATATATATATATATATATTCATAGTTTTATATAAATATATAAATATAACTAACTCTCTATATATATAACTAAATATATATATTAGCATAGAATTATTCTCATTACATTTATATAGCTGGTTTGATCTATACAAGGAGTTATTAGGGCTCCCATTTAAAGACAAGATTAAGAGAAATATATAAGTTAGAAGAATACATATTTTATTTTGAACTTTACTTTAGAGTACATGCTTCATGTATATAAATTATAGCGTAAAATTATTCTCATTACATTTATATATATATAATTTCATCCATACACAGAGTTCTTAGGGCTCCCATTTAAAAATGAGATTAAAAAATATATAGGTTAGAAGAATACATGTTTTATATTTAACTTTAGTTTAGAAGAAGAATAAATTGATAATCGTGATTATATTTATTTAGAATATTTTTTTGTCTTTTGCTTTTTTAGCTTAGCTTTAAGTAAGAAAAATATATATATAAGTTTGTAAGTTTACATATATATATTTATCAAAAAATATATATATATATATATATATATATATTTATATTTATATTTAAAAATATATATAAATATAAGTATATATATAACTTATTATATATATATATATATATATATATATATATATATATATAAAAAGTTATATATATATATATATTTATTTATTTATTTTTATACTAAAAATTTGATGTACCAATTTAACCCAATAAGGTCATTGAACTTTTTTCACTACATCCTATAAATGAGTTTTTGGATGTTTATATATATAGTTATATCTATAAAACTATATATATATATATATATATATATATAATAATAATTTTATATAATTATATATAGTTTAATATATATATATATATATATATATAGATATAACTTTACTTTAGAATACATGTTATATATGTAAGTGTATAAAATTATTAGCATAAATTTATTCTCATTACATTTATATATATGATTTCATTTATACAAGGAGTTATTAGGGCTCCCATTTAAACACACAGATCAACGAATATATAAGCTAGAAGAATACATGTTTTATATTGAATTTTAGTTTAAGGGTAATAAATTGATAATCATGATTATATTTATTTAGAATGTGTTTTTGGCTTTTGTTTTTTTAGCATAACTTTGAGTAAGGAAAATATATTTATAAGTTTATATATATATATATATATATATATATATATTATATATATATATATATATATATGTAGATTTATAAATATATATATATATATAATTATATTATATATATATATATATATATATATATATTATATACATATATATTAAAATACATGTTATATTTATATATATGTGTGTATATATATATACAAATATATAACACACACACATATATATATATATCAATCTAAAATAGATAATATTAATGAGATGATGGTTGTTAACGTCACTGAGACCAAATAATGATCTATCGGACCTAAAAAGACGAATTATTTATTTTGATTTATGATTTTATTCGATGCTCAAAAAGCTTGGAGAGAAGCCTCCCGATTCACTATAATTTTGGCATTGTAAAAGGCTAGAAAGGTCAGTATTATAACAAAGGTTGTGAAATTGAGATCTAATGTGATTGTACGCAGGGCACTCTAAGAGGAAGTGTTTTCATCCTCGATGCTCTTATTCTCACAAATATGGCAGATCCTTTCCATCCATGGCGTTAGGGACTACCCAGCGGCCATCATATGGAGCTCATGAGAATTCGTTCTAATCTTTGCTATATTAATTTTCTTTTTTGAGCTAGTAGAATAGAGAGATACTTTTGATCCTCAAGGGTGGGGTTGATGACCTTCTTATAATAACTTAATTTTCTTTTAGACGCTAAATCTTCTCACACCACAATTTTTCTTTGAACTTAGAAGTAACATATCTTTAATGTTATTTATGTTTTGCAAAGCATCATTCTCATATCTCCCAATAGTTTAACCATTGTTCCTTATGCCATCCCCGGTTAAGCCTCAGGTGATTTGGCTGGAAGTTAAAGCTAGCTTAGGAAGTCTATGATTGTCTGTGTTATTGAGCTTGTGCTTGTACATCAGAAACCTGAGCATAGCTAGCTCTCAATAGAAGAAGACCTGCTTCTATAAGGAGAATAGGATAGGGTGTATTACTTTATAATTTTCAGGTTATAAGTATATAAACGCTTCTGGATGCTCAATCTTCCTCCATATTCTCTGGAGATGCTGCAGCAAACTTCACAGCCATATAAGATAACAGGAG